>VZSE01002604.1:3157622-3191469 GCA_013398275.1 Promerops cafer | reverse complement strand
GCCGCCGCCACAGGGGAAGCCTGGGCCGAGGGCGCCCCCTCTGGGCCGCGCGGGGAAGCGGCGGCGGGGCCGGGCGGGGTCACCGGGGAAGCGGCACCGGGCAGCGGGACGGGGACAGCGGGACGGGGACAGCCAGCATCCCGTGCGAACCCTCCCACGCACGGGAGGACCCGGCCGTGGGGGGCGCTGGGGAGGTTTCCGCGGGCCGGGCTGGGGTGTCAGGTCCCGCAGAGGCGAGGGGCTGGGGCTGGGCAGCGGGCGGTGCGCGCTGGAGCCGGAGCTCTGCGGTGGGCGATGGAACGCCTTGGGCTGAGCCTCCCGCCCGGGCAGCGGGGCTGCCGGCCCTTCTAATCGCATCTACTTTCTTTCCTTTTTTGTTTTCGTTTTTGTAGTTGTTGTTAGTGTTGTTGGGTTTTGGTTTTTTTTTTTTTTAATAAAAAAGAAAATCTACCTTCAGGAATGAAGACAACTCTCAAGACCTTCATCTTTTTCACCAAGCCAGATGGTGCTTTTCAAGGGGCAGATGCAGGACACACAAATTTCAAGCATGACAGCAAGGAAGTTCCTTCTGCTCGTTTCATTTTGTAGAAAAAGAAAATAATAAAACTTCTCATAGATCCCTGGACTGCACTCGAGTGAACGCTGTTAGCTGTCACTAATACAAGCAACTGAGGAGTGTGAAGAGGGTCAAGTGGAGGATCAGCTCATTACTGCGATTTAAGAATTGACAGGACAAATGCTATTCTCATCATAAATATTTTCTTTCTTGTTCTATGCTGCAAAAGGAAAGATATTTAATGCTGTGCTTCAAAGTCACATTGCAATCCCAATTTAATTGTTCATGTGGGGTTTAATATAAACAAAGTCTAATTGCATCTACAGCTTTGTAAATCCTCAGCATCACTGGAGCTACCCTGATGAGAGATCAGAATTAGGTACAGTATTTCCTCCCTGCCAGTAACAGGTTTTGAATGGAAAGCCTGGAATGTAAAAAAAGAAATAATGCTAAAAATCCAATCACTCTGACATCCTGTGAGCTAATAAGAGCACGTGAATGCAACAAGCTTAGTACTTCACAGTAATTAATTTGACAGCAAAGAGCTAACAAGAAAACAACAGGCAGAGCAGTGATGACTGGTTCATAGGGTCACTGTCAAACAAGAAATAGGTGCAAATACAGTCCGTCTCCCTTTGGAAAAAAACTATTTCATTGCCCGAGTGAAAATGAAATGCCAAAGAGGGAAAATATCATGGGTTTGATGGGGATAACAAATCTGGGAAGGTATTTCTAGCAGTAAAACAAGGTAGAGGTTTTCTTTTTTGCATATGGGGGTTTTTAATCATCCCTCTTACTCACTGTAGTGGCATGTTTTGGCTTTTGTTTTTCCCCCCCCCTTTCTCAGTTAGCCAAAGCCATTTAGCATATTCAAATATTAGGAAGACTTATCTTCTCTCACAAATACTAACAAACTAATACTCTAATAACTGCTATTGTTATTTAAAGTGTGTCCAACAGAGCATTCTGGAGGCAGTTCTCACACAATGGACTTTCTCTGGCTTCCTCCTAGAGAAGAACTTAATCAAACCTCAGATGCTTTCAGGCAGAAAAGCCTTAGGGGAGAGCAAACAGGGTTAACAGAAAGAAATGTGCCATCTGATTTCTAATCTTGCTCAGGGAGCATGGCCTATTGATTAAGCCATAAAGCTCTGTTAATTTTAAGATTTCCTCAGCTTTCAGTTCTTTCCCCTGGGCATAAACTTGTTGCTTACACATAGTGGCTGAACTATCAGGGAAAGGGTAGCTTCACATTCCCCCCACTCTGCTCTCTTCCCCTCCTCCCCTCTATTCTATTTGTTCTGAGCTCATCTGCGTGAGGATACATTTTCACACACACCTTCTCAAACCGGCTGCTATTCATCTGATTCAGGGTCATGCTTTTCCATACATTAAACGCAGGGGAAAACTGGGAAGGAAATGGCTGGGATTTGTGCTTGACGGGCAAGCACACGATTAGCCAGGGAGCCCTGCTTTGAGAAAGTACAGCGTCGGAGGGTATTTTCTGTGGAATCATCAAGTCTCATGACTGGAATCTGATGCCTATAAAAAGCTACTAGTATAATGAAAACAGTATAAACTGAGATCCTCAGGCAGTGTAAATCGGCATGTTCCTGAGACATCCAACTGCTACAGAATCACGGAACAGGTCAGGTTGGAAGGGACCGCCCATGGGGTCATCTGATCCAACCTCCCTGCTCAAACAGGGTCTTCCTAGATACAACTCTTTCTTCCTTTATAACCTAGATATTTGCTTATGCACATTTTTCTCAGGGGTAAGGATGCAGAAGTTACTCTTGGAGAGGCCAGTCAGTGCAGCCCTGAGCTAGAAACTGAGCAGGAGGTGATGGCACAAGGAAGCTCCCTCAGTGCTCTGTGTTTCCACCATGCTTTCAGTGGGACCATGAACAATTTACATTAGTGAAACTTTAGCTAAAACACTTTTTATGCACTTAAACCATTAATAATATCTATTAGGTAACCTTACTAATCCCTTTGAGGTAGGATTTTCTCTACTGTACTTATGGCTGAACTGAATAAAAGCTTCACATATGAGAGGCCTGGTTTGCACTAGAAATGCTTCTCCTTTGATAACCAGCAAATACAAGTTTTACTAGCACAAGCATCTTTTTCTGCAAGCGTTTTCCAAATAAAATAGGCTATACTGGCAAAAGCACTTTTTTTTTTGCTCATATAGCTGCATCTATATGGGGGATTTTTGCACGTAGTGAAATGCAATCTGTTTTAAATGGCACTTCAGAAGAGCATTGCTATCCCACAGAAGTTTCAAGGCTAGACCTTGAAGTGTATACTTCTGCCTCATATCTGAAAGAGCTTTTTACAAGGTGGCCATTGTCATCTCAGGAAATGCAGAGAAACAGAGACACACGGATACAGGGGTAGGCTGGGAATGCTGTGCTCTATCTGGAATTTGAATTCATTACATTCTTTAGCTTCAGATGAAATTATGTATCCGTAATCAGACTCATTCCTCACTATACAAAATTACTTCTTGAACAACTGTGACAAAGACAGTGGATGTTTCAAAAGCAGCATAATTCTGTATAAAAGAAAAGTCTTATTGAAAATCAGGTAGGTAAATGACATTCTGAATGACCTAGACATTTTCTGAACTGTCAAAGGTAGACCTAACTCATGAAAAAACAAAAACACTAAGAGGTTAATCTGGCTACATTGCTCCTGCCCATACTTCTTTAATTGAAAACTGTTTGTTAACAGAGATTTGCTCTCTAAAAGAAAGGGTCCTGCTCTGAACAGCACTTGGAGAAAGAGGGGTTTAGCAGACAGAAACAAAAGACCTAACCAAACTGAGAGCTCTTCGTCTAAAGCAGGTACCATGAGAATTTGAAAGATGAGTCACAGAGAAATCAGTAGAGCTCTCATCAGGTTTTGAAGAGCACCTATTGAATGCCAGCTTTCAGCACAAGTGTAAGGCAGGATAGGGGGACATGGGGGAGAGAGCAGGACAGGGTGGCAGGGATATACTCACAGCCTCAGCCTCCTGCTCCCACTGCACCTGCTTCAGCGCGGCTGGAATCCCGCTCCCCTCACCTCAGCTACCTCGCTGTGCTTCATGGGCAATGTGTTGACTGATTGATCCTCTTCAGTGACCCCTTCATGCTCTGGGAAGGTTTGCAGCCGAGCCCCAGGTTCACTGTGGGGCATGAAGTGTGGCTGAATCTCGTGCCCGTGGTGCAGTGCAGTCAGGTCCCTGCCTCAGGCAGGTCTCCGCACACAGCAGTGTCCCTTTGCCAAAAGGGCTGGCTTCAGGGATCTGCTCCGATCTCCAGAGTAAAGGGACCAAACACCATCGGGTGGATATCCCATGTGATACTCAGGAGCTATCTTCTGCTTGTTGACGGCCCAGAGTGTTCTTGTTTTCCTCGCACAGTCTGTCCTCTGCAGTCCAAAGCTGTAGCCTTATAACCAGGCAGTGACTTCCTCTGAAGTTGCTTGTATTGACCTAAATAGGTTGGGGCGGGTGAGGACACACAGAGAACATGAAAAAGCTGTGCTGGTTGCCCAACAAAGAAGTGTCTGCTTTGTGGTGAGCACTTTTAACATATAAGCACTTTTAACATACTGTAAAGAACATGATTTTCATGTTTGTTTAAGTTCACACCAAAAGGCTTGCAAAGTAGCAAAGTGGGTAAAAAATAAAATCTGCATTTAAGTGGTAAACAAAATAGTTAAAACTTGCTTTTTGTAATTTGAACGCTACTTACTGAGGCAGAGCATTTAAAAATCCACAGGTGCTTTTCTTCTGTACATACACCCATGATTGATGTGCCTGATAGATCCAGAAAATGAACTTCAGGATGGAGCAATGTTAAAATCAGCTGTCCTGAAAAAAGCAGTGATTATCAGGGAGTGGTGACAAGATGGAGATGTTTCCCTCCAATTTTAAATGAAGCTCAGAAGCAAAAAATGGCTGGTAGCTTTGCAATGCTGTAAGAGAAACGGAGTACTCAAGTCATGTCACAAGGGACAATCAGTAGCACTCCATGAATACCTGAACATAAGCTACTTTTTTTTTCTTTCAACAAGCAAGTAGCACAATGTAGAGGAAGTGTCTACACCTACTTCCTGTGGACAGGCTGCAGCCAGAAGTCCTGGGCTTAGGCCTGAATTTCCATCTTTACCCCATTTTCACTAGCTGTAAGTTAGGATGACAGCATTCAGTCCTCTGTAAGTTGCTTTGAAATGGAGAAAAGAGGCATACAAGAATTCATCTTTTCCATGGAGCTTGACACAAACAGCATGGCCTTGGTGCTGTATGTCAAAAGTAATTTTCAATCTGTTCATAGTTAAATTGCACAGTTTTGTTTCCATGAATCTTATTATATTAAACTAAAACTGTTGTGCAGTTTGGCTGTTTGCAAAAGAATGTCAGAGTGAGATTTGAAAGATGATTGTGATATGGTTGACTCTGTGCTAGGGCCAGGATCAAGGCACTCCTGTAAGTTCCAGTTCAAGTAAGGAAGCTCTTCAACAGGGGCAGAGCAGTAGCACTGTCACAGTTAGTGGAGCTCTATAGATTTATCCCAGCTGAGAGCTGCCCCCCACACTCATGTTCATCTGCCCAGCACTATTTAGCCACTGCAGGCCTCTAGCCAGAATGTTCAGACTGCCTCACCCACCGCGTTTGCTGCGTGGACACAGGCTCCAAGCAAGGTCCTCTGCTACCACACTAAATCACAGAAGAAGGTTATTAACAAAAATTTCTGAATCACCTTCTGCCCTGCTCAGTATGTATCAGTCATAAGTCTGTGCCTGAGTATGCTGTGGGATTAAAACAAAATGGGTTGCAAACGCTGTACGACTTGGGTGCTAACCTCTGCCATTTCTTCCAAAACACGTGAAAAAGCACTTACACTGTGACAGCTTTTTCACTCTCCAGGCTACAAGCAGGTCTTCTTGTTCTGTTATTTCCCTGCCATGACCTTCTCACAAGTGGGGGAGCTTATTAACAAAGAATAATCCTAAAACTTCTCCACAGCCCTTTGCCATTTCTGAGTAATAGTCTTGCCCCCTCAGTGTTTACAGCTGTGGTTGAGATCCTTACCAAGAACATTATTAAGAATAAATTATAATATGTGGAAATATTACTGTGAAATATACTGATACTATTATACCAGGATAAGAACCACTGCTTCAGAGAGGGCAAGAGCAGAAGCACACAGATCATGTTAAGCAGACATTGGGTCTAACAAACCTACGCAGGTACTGAAGTCCTAGCTGGGTGCAGAGCTGCAACAGGAAAGAGTGTTGTTCTAGGGTTTTCTGCTTAAAAGATGAGAGAGAGGGCCTAGGGGAGGGGAATATATGAAAAAGAAAAGGATGAACATTTTTTTTTTTTGGCTACTCCACATGGGGTTTTCCTCTGTTTAAATGCTGAAGGACAGAAAGATTTTAAATTAAAATCTTAATAAATATAGCCCTGAGGCTAGTAACATTATTACATCCAAGATGATTACAGCAACCAAGCCACAAAATACATATATATATTTATTTGAAGCATAATAAGCCTCAGTATTTAGTTAGAAGAAGGCTAGGCAGCTAACTGACTTCCAAACTAGTGTATTTTCCATTCCACTCTACCAAAAGTATAAACCAACATGGCACCTGGTTTGCAGAGTTTGTTTCATTTCTGTACAAGATAACATTATTACTACTTATATTTTAGATATACATATATACTTTTCAGATCATATGCATGAGAGTTGGGAGGAAGAAACCCAAGTTTGCAATAGGAGATATGGATAATTATTCAGCTTCGTTGTGAAAGAGGGATCTAGGTCCCCCAGATTGCTTGAGTGTGAAGCATGTTTTCCTTGAGACATTTGCCTTTTTCAGTCGATCCTAGTCTCAATATAAGATTTTGCACTCTACGTGTCTGTGTAGAGCATTGGGCTTTTTTTAATTATGGAAATTTTTTAATAAAGGATACAGGGAAAATATGGGATACAAAGAAAAGAATACAAGCTGATAAAGATGATTAAATCATAGAGCGACTGTGGAGTGGGTCATGAAGTGTTATAATCCCCAACTCCCCTCTGCTTTCTGCCTCAATGTGTTAATGCATCACACTTTAGTACAGTGACACTTTCAGCCCTAGGTGGAAATTCACACATGATGAAGAGGTGGAGGAGGATTTCCAGATGGTCAGACCTCAGGGAGTGCGAAAAGGTGGGGGGAGGAAGGGAGAAACTGCTGAAAGGAATCGGACTTTGGTCACATCAGTAATTTCCAGCTGAAAATGGAATATTAAAAAAACCACCCAAACCCCAAAAAGCAATCACTAAGGATCCCATACCGGGGCCAGGTGCATTCAGGTTTGGACATTATGTGTGATAAATCCTCACCAATACTGCTTGTGAAAGATCCCTAGGAAATATTGGTTTATTTGTGTGCAACAGAAAGGTGTGAGCTTCATTTCTTTGGCCAAATTTTATCATTGGTACTAAAGCACCCTGACACAGACCCAATTAGTTGGTTTATTCTCCACAATTCCTCTTTACTAGAGGTTATTGCAAACTGGTACTTGCTCTGAATTGTGCAGATATTTTCACTCCATCAGATGCTGTACTTGGCTGCTGCATCCTTTGGGACACTCTTCTGCAGGGCCACCTCTACAAGAACAGTGAAGGGCACTGAGAGAAAATGCAAGGCCTGCATCCAGTTGGTCCCAACACACCCCAAAACAGGCCCCACTTTCCCTTTAGGGGAGCATAAGGCAGCAGCTGCTATCACACAGCTGGACTTCTCTAAGACAACCTCATTTACTGTGGTCTTTCGGGGCGAATGGGAAGGTAGTCATGGGCCAGAGTTCAAGGGGTCTGGTCCTTCAGGGTGAGAGGTGCTAGAGCTGTATAAAGAATTAGCAATAGATGGTATTTTGTACAGCCACAGCTTTTTCCAGATGTCTGGGTTAGAGAAAATTTAAGATAACCAATTATTTAGGCATCACAGTACCCCTATATTTGGGGGGTGTGTGTGTGTGTGTGTGTGTGTGTGTGTGTGTGTTAAAGATAGTGTCTTCATAATGACATAAAAACTGAGCATTAGGTATGATGGCTCAGACTGCATTTCTAAGGGCTCTTGCTTCATTCAGCTTCAGGTGTTCCTTGGGTCACAGGCATTTCCAGTACCACAAAATGTGCACTTGAGCTGCCAGTGGTGTGCAGTCACACTGGAAAGGTGCTTTTGTGTAATATCATCGCTATGATTGCATGCTATTTACCTGTATTTCCTGGACAGCAACTAGGTAAATTAACCACAGCCTGGTGAACTACTGGGACAAATATCATGAGAAATAAGGCTGTTGCACAGATTTCACTTTGGGGAAACGTTTGTTGGATGTCCACTCCCTGTCACTCCCAGTACAAATCATGTTGTACATGCAGGTCAGGACAAAGTTCAAGGAGACAGAAGACACTTATTCAACTTCTGCTAGAGCAACTTGAAATTTGTGAAATGTGTGGTTTTAACTGATGCTGATAAATTACCCCATTTAATTGACTTTCTATGTTAAAATCACTTGTGTCATAGCAAAATGCAAAGAAACCTTGAGCATCTGATGTGGTAGTGACTTCCATGATGATATATATAAGATCATCAGGTGCCTGTCACTGGCTTTAGTGGCAAACCAAAGGCCCCCAAGCCTTGTAAAGCCTGCAGCATCCATTTCGGACTACAGTCCCTTACAAAGACTAGATGAACATCTTTGCCTTTCTTCCCTAAGGACTCAGGGCAGCAGGTGTTTTCAGTCTGCCCACCTTCCAGATCAGGTGTCCAAAAATGCAGCAATAAATACAATTTTTTTTTCTTCCTGTTTCTAAAAGATCTCAAGGTGGGTGGAGGATATGGGTGTAGGCTATTTTTATTCATACCTTAATTTAGTCAGTAGTCCAACGGTTCATGAAGAAGAGCTGGGCTCAGTCTTCTTTTCTGCCTGACAGGAGTCCCAGGGAGCATGAGAGGCAGCTCAGGTCTTCTCAGAAGGAGCAGGCCATGGGGTGGTGCTGGGACAGGAGCACTCCCTAAGCCTCCAGTTGAGTCAGTGCATGACCAAAGGGAGCCGGAACCCACAACTCTGTAAATAGACCGTTCAGAGAGCCACAAGCCCAGGCCTCCCTTCTTCTCACCCTCCTAGCCAAAACATTTGGAACTAGCTAATTCACATGAGATCAGCTTTCAGAGAATGGAAGCAGTCCCCTTCCTGGCACCAAGCATGCCCTGGTAAGCGCACTCTGCTGGGAAAGGAGACATACACATTCCCTGGGGCAGAAGGGAATTGAGCCATGTGAAATTCCCCATGTTCTGCACTAGCCTTTTGAGTGCCGAGCACAGTGTATACAAAACACTGCTGTGCTGCCAACCACCCTGCCTTTCCCTTGCATGAACGGACCCACGCTGTGTTCCTGGAAAAAAGCCAAGAGAGAGCCTAAATCGTGAAGCCCAAGGGATTCTCAGCCCCCAAGCAAGGTAGATTTAAGAGGCTGTGTTGCCCATGGCTTGCTCAGGCAGAGGAGCAGCCTCTTGGGTTTGGTGGTTGCCGTTTTGAGGTAGAGCATGGCTCAGGAAACATCACTTCAAAAGGCAAAGATTTGTGGTGGTTGCCAAGAACTGGCATTGCAACACTCCCCAGTGATGCCCAAGACCTTTTCTGAGCCTGCTTCCCCCAAACTAAAACATCACTGTCGTTGCCATGCTAGCACTCCACAAAGCAAGAGCAGAGGCAGCTCCCCCAGAGTCCAAACCACTTCACAATAAATTCTGTACAGACCCAGGTCTGCCCACAAAACAGGCATTACAGGAGAGCAGAGAGATCGTGAGGTGCATGTGCCAAGTGACTCTCTTCCCTCTCAAAGTGACATGAACTTGCAGGATTTAGCCTGTATTAAGGATTAAGCAAAATTAGTCCTGCTGGAACTTATTTTCTGTCTAGGTAGCAAGACTGAGCTTGTTTAACAGTAATGGTTAAAGGACAATGAAAGAATACAGGGGTAAGTGATTTAGACAAGGCAAACCATTAACTGTCTGTATGAAGACTTGAAAGTAACCAAGTGGTTGGTACCTGAGAAAGGAAGACTACTTAGAGCAGAAGTGGAAGAGCCGAATGAATAGAACAATAAATTGATAGAGTATTTGGCCATAACATGGGACTGCTGCTGTGAACGATTACAGGCATACAACAAGGCAGGAGTAAACAGCTCCCCAGCCTTATGACTGGGATGTTTTGTTATTTAGCAGAGACCACCTGGTGCACATCAGAGAAAACTTCATCTTCTCACTATGAACTTCCAGCCTTTAGAGGTTATGCTCTGTTTTGGGGCTTCTGACACAAATACATACAAAAGGCCTTTTGAGCAGGAAGTACCCAACTCCTTTAACTGGGAAGCCAAAATTAACACGCTTGCTAAGACACCTTTCCTACCCTCACCCCTTGGTTACTTCCCAAAACAGGAGGAACCGCAAAGGAGCCTGTGATGACTGAAAGGGAGACTCTGCCAGCAGCAGAGTTTCCTCTGTGCATGCGTCACTTGCTGCAGCCTGTCTGGGGTGATGGTGCTGTCAGCAGGAAGGGGTTACCAGGAGAGGTGGGGCTGCAGAGCTTTTCACCTTTCACTTCCCTAGCTTTTCTGCAGCTAGGAACAGGCTACAAGTCCATTCCAATTTCTACATTTAGGATTTGTGTTCATCAACTTTTAAAATTTGAAGTCCTGGGAAAGGCTTTTTAGGAAAAAAGAAAGAAAACAAAGTAAAGCACACATCCCTTTGCCATAGACTTGCATTTCAAAATCTCCAAGCCTATTTAGTACCTTTGACTTTGCCCGACTTGTGTCTCATAGGGAAGACTATTTCCCTGGAATCTATATCCTCATTTCTTTCCAAAAAAGAAGAACAAAAGATAAGTTTTAACTTGGTGTTGATGCAATATTCACCCCACCCAGAACCAACTTTGAAAGCTCATGTAAAAAACATGAAGAGTAATTTTTACTTAGCTCTTGTTATGAACAATTCAGAGATAAGAAACAAGGCAAGACACGTCTCAGCTGCAAGTGTGAACATGATCTCAACACTGCAACATTTTCCTTGCCTGGCTAGAGATGGGTTGGCAGCATGAGGTATATGAAGGTAGGTTACAGGTGACAAGAATGTAAAAAGCCTGTTATTAAACTAGGGTGTAAGCAGTCTTGGAACTTCATTAGGGCCAGGGAATTCAGCCCTGGACATTGCACCTGCTTGATTATTCACTATTAAACAACTGCTGTAAACTTAGTTTTAAGTTGGAGAGGATTCAGACACAGGATTCATCCTCCTGCCCTCTGACTAGGCAGCGGATGGAAAGCAGTTTGTGTCATGGACAAACTCCATGTGCTCACCTCTTTCAGGACAGAAGTGAAGTCTTCGTCAGGAGTTTTCACCAGGTGCAGAGTACAAGTCATTTGCTGTCCTCCAACTGCAGCTAGAGAAGGGGAGTGAACTGCAGTGTGTTAAAGGTACATTTGGGCACTGACCTATTTTTGTTCATCTGCCATGGGAGAGACATGTGGAAACATTGTGGTTTGATGGATTTGATTAAAAATATGCTAATGAATAAAGAAAATTAAGTGCATCCCTTGGGCTCCTGGCAAGCTGCCAAGACAGACACTGGGACCACCAACAGGGGATCCTTATGTTCCGGCTTTTGCAATCCTTCAGATTCCTACTGCAAAGGATGGTGACCCAGCAGAAATGGGGCTTAAAGTTGAGTGGTTTGCGTGTCCTGCCTCCACTTCTCTCCAAATGCCACAATATTTTAAAATTTATGCCCCAGGTGCTGGAATCAGCAAGCATAAGAACATCTTTGTTTTCATTGAAAAAAGTACTTCTGCCATCATTGTTGAAGAAGGAAAGCTTGCAAACATGAAGCAAGGGTACTCAAAATGCTTGGAAACAAAAAGACTGTGAAAGAGAAATCCAAGTTCATTTTCTAAAGCATCTCATTATTTCTAAACCAAATGCAGTTTTGGAGGCCTGACTTATGGTTTTTCAAGCTCCTGAGGCAAAGCTGCAAATGTGGCCTTTATTCCCACGCAGGAGAAGCTCTGCCTTCCCTCCTCCCTCCATACCATTCAGGGAGGGAAAGGAGGGAAAAAAGGCAAATCAAAACAACTCAAGCAGGCACAGTGTTACCCTCTGCTCCACGAGTGTTTAGAGCACTACTGTCCTCATTCAAGCAGATTTACTCAAGGTACCACATTAGAAAGTTCTAACCTGACTGCAGAAGTAGGTGAATCACATATTCTGCTGCTGTTCTTCAGGAAGCAGCTTTCATTAGCAAAGTCCTGAAGCGTCCAGCTCTCCTAGTGCTCGTAATCCTTCTGTGAGTAGTTGTTCTTCCCATAGTGTGATTCATTCTGTTGTCCTGCAGTCTTCAGAGCTGTAATGAGGCAGCCAACCATAGCTGGGGAGGCAAGTACCTGTCACACAGTGGCACTGCTCAGCACCTAATGGGGGTACAGTCACCAGGAGTGAAAGGAAAAGAAGGGCTCATGTTTTATTAAGCTGCCTGAACCCAAGCAGACCTAGGAAACCCTCTGAACCCCTCAAGCAGGCTATAGAGAAATGAAAACAGAGACCCCTGAGTGAAAGAGGTCCTTCCACACCAATGACTAGAAACTAGAAAATGACTAGGGGCACAAACTAGAAAATTAAAACCAAACAGCTAGTCCATCCCGCATGCATTTTTTCAGCAACCTAATAGGTTTGGGTTTTCATAGCACCAGCTTCCAAGTAAGAAACAGTTTTAATTTCTGATTTCTGAAGCCTGTCATTCTGGGAAAGGACACTTCCGTCAGGGAGCTCTGTGTCTGACCAGGACCATCTCTCTCTGGTTCTCAGCAGCCTTTTTAAAACGGGAGAGCCAAATTTCTAGGAGTAAAACTGCAGGGTATCTTGGGGAATGTTGCCATGATAGTTTTCATTTAGAAGCAAGGAAGAATTTGGCTATTTTTTCAAATAATTACTCCTTCCCACAGTCCACAGTTGTTTTCCTTGTTTACAGGTATAGAATTGTAATGCCATCATTTTGTGGGGAGAGTAATCATGTTACAGAGCACTCTTACAGACCACAGGTTGAAACACTCATCCAAACAGCAGGTTCAGTTTGTTGTATGTGTTTTCCTTTCTAGAATAAAAACAGAGCACTATTAAATAGTAGGCAGTAACTTTCCTTGTCTCTCAATGCTACATGTGTGCACAAGTTTGTCCTTGAATTCTGGTATTTGGCCTATGAAGCCAACATGCATAAAGCCTCTGATACCCCAAACACTAGGCTTTAAAAACAAACTCTATAAACTCTGATTATATCAAAAACATGATTCTGCCTCAAAGCCAAGTAACAAAGCTCATTGAAGGGAACTTACTGTAAACTCTGGAGATTAATCAACTCTATCAGGAAGGCAAGTGCAGAGCACGTAATCCCACTCTCACCTCAACTTTTTAGTTCCAACCCCCTTTGGAGTTACAATGCTTAAGGGGCCATTCGCTGCTATATCCCTAGTAGATCCTATTCCCATAACAGACGCTGAGTAGTTTGGGGGAGGAAAGACCAAGGGCCAGGGGAAAAAAAAAAATAGGATATTCTCTGACCCACGCCCAAATTAAGGCTTTGTATTTCAAAGAAAGCCCAGCATCTTTAGTCACCCATAGAAACAAAACATTTAGTGAAGTACTGCACAGTCTCAGGGAACAATAAGTATTCTTTCAGGCATGCAAATCAGTGCCCAGCAAGCAGAACAAACTTACACTTGCAAGGCAAACTGGTTTAATGCCAGAGAAAACATAAATCCACCATCCTCATGAGAAATTGGGTGTTCTGCTGCACAGAAGAATGTTTAGGCAAGATTTAACATTAGCATTTGCATGCAAAAGGAAAATTTAATTTTAGAACAAACTCTCATACCGCATGAGAGAATAATACAGCTAAGCAACAAAACCAGAAGAATCTAGCTAGTGTGGATTTCTACATGTAATTCAGGTGGCAGATAAATAGCAGCAACTTGTCTGCTCGTCTGAGCATGCTGAACAGCCCCTTTCCACGGCAGAGCTTCTAACTCCTAAATCCACAAGATGGAGCCAGCAGTTCTCAGGAAGAGGCGCCTGTACCATCCCTGGAATTGTCAGCACTTGGCTCACAGAACCACACTAAAATGTTCTGGTTGGGGCAGAATACAGGCAAACACAAAGGCAGGAGCCAAGCTATGTACGAGTCATCATCCTCCTGTTTCATCCTGCTGCAACCAAAGGCAAGCCTGTTCCTCACAAGCAACTGCAGACTATCTGAAGAAAAAGGTGCCAATCTGGGCTTTGGGTTCAGCTGTGTAATGCAACTGTGCTCAGAACCCTCTCCTTCCTCCTACACAACACTTTCCATGCTACCCTTCCTCTGCCACAGAATATTTTAGAAGTTACTTCACTGGGAAGGAGAGCAACATAAACCACCGTGGCAATCAGAAACACAGGGCAAACACCAGGCAAGCACCATGTAAACAAGATTATGTAAATTGCTGTAGTCCTTGGCCAGAAGTCATCAGCTAGAGAATGTTCCACTTCCAACTTGTACAGCAGTGGTGGCAGAAACTGCCTGAAAGTTTACTGTGAATCCCATTGTTCTGCCACTCCAAATTAAGTGGCATTAGAGAGCAGTGAGTCTGTCCTGAGCCATCCTGCCTGAGAAGCATCTCAGCTTCTCTCCTGCAGTTCATTCACCACAAACCTACACAGAGAATGGAGTCTGGCACGCTCAAAAGACTAAGGACTAGTTTTTCCACACAGTATTGCTTATTCAGTTATTCAAAGGCACAAGACTGTCTGAAGAAAAGACAAAGCAACTCTGTCATTTATATAGTTGATACAAGCTGTCTGATCCAATTAAGTTCTGGAAAATTAACTGTGAATGAACCAAACTACTACGTCAATTCAGTCCTGAAAAACATGCATACCATTTCCAGAAAGCCAATGATGAGTGTCTCAGTCACCTCTTCCTCCCCTCCCATAGTATGCAATATAATCTTGTTACATATTTGATAGAAAGGTTAGTTCCAGACACTGAAAATCAGTGGCTGGCTCATTCAAGAATTCGGGGATTAGGCATGCTTTTAGAATGCTGTAAAAATCAATAACAAACAAATATGAAGCTCATTTTTTCTTTTTATTATCAATAGTAATACAAATCAGTTGTATTAGCATGATAATGAAAAGTGACCAGTTTTACAGACATTAAAAATGTTTGTGCAAGTTAGAGACAAAGCTCTGAAACTATGTAAGGAAGAAATAAGAATTTACATTGTATAGTATAGCATACATAGTTTAGAGGCAGTTTCATTAAGTCTTGCAATCACAATCACTTCCTCTACACTAAACCTCTCACTTGGTGTTAGAGATAACACCTTCCCCTCCCAAGAGGAACACCTGCCATTTCCATGAAGTGTGGAGATTACGGTGAAAATCATAGCTTTTTTATTTGTTCCTCTTCCCTCCTTCTCCCAACTATAAAGTCAACAGGAGGTGAACACTGCAACATATGCTTATAGCAATTAAGGAAGCTTCTGTCTACATAGGCTCTGAGCTGAACTGGTAACAATATCCTCTTTTTGAGCAAGAATTGGTAGACCTAAGGCCTGTCAAGCCTAAGAACTGGGTAAATGCTTTGAAAAGCTTTAAAAAAGGATCTGGGTGAGCATTTTGTTAGATGCATATCCCCCCTACATACCTCTTACTGCATTCCAGATGGTAGTTTTGTACCTTAGACCTGAAGCATTCTTGAGCATTATAGTTAAACCAGGTAGGACTCAACTGGAACTTCAGATGGTTACTAATATCTGACTGAAGTTTAATGCCCAATAAATGTATGCATACATCTTTCTCCTCATCAAGCCAAGTGTTCCCCTAGAAATTGCAGTAGAGGTGTATCAGTCTGTATAACACATATGGCACAAGTCATTGAAAACACACTTCATGCTGCATCTGTACTCCCACCTAGAGAGATGCTCCTCTACAAGAGTCAAGTCTGCCTTTGCAGTCCTGGAGTTTGACCTGCTTTTTTTCATATAATGACTTAGCCCTTGTTATACCAGGGGCTTGTTTGCTCTGCTCAAACCAGAAGGAAAACTGGAGCACTTGAAGCTAAGCCACATATGGAAGATTGCACATAGCAGTAAACAGTTCCCTGACTTCATGTTAAGCCATTGCGCAATAATACTTGAATGCTTAAGTGCAAGTGCATAGTCAAGTCTTGCATGACCTCCAGCTGCAAATATCCAGTTACCTGCCTACAGCCATGCTCCAGAATGATTTAAGAGCACATTATACCAACAAAGAGAAGCCTTGGTTTTTAATTACCCAACGTGCAAAGGCTGATAGAATACGTCAGCTTCCATTCAGCCTTCAGTCTCCTCAGCTACACAGCAGGGCTAGCAGGCAGCCACACACTCCCTGCTGCCAAAGTCATCCTTTATTTGAACCTGATCCCCAGTTACTCAAAGCTCCATTCACACTGCTCACAGGATGCTGTGTCGTGTTATATTCACTCCACTTAACGCACCTGATGCCGATGTCCATTGATGTCCAGTGAAGCACAACTGGAAGCCATTCAAGAACCCCCAAATCATATTGCCCCTATTCAGAAAGGCATACATTCAGGCACTTCCACCATGAGGTGGAGGCAACAGGATTCCAGTCCAGGGGACCAGTTTTATTGCCTTCCTGGTACAAGTCAGAAAGCTTGCTGCCCACTGTTCCAAAGTAGGCAAGGTAGCTGCTTTGTTTATTGTATTTTGAGCTGTAACTGGCAAGTTAAACTGAGTTTGTCACAAGTACAGAAGAGGAACACTGAAAAGCTGCTTTATTTAGTCTCCAGGCCTAGTCTTTCTGGAGCAGGTGACAAGAACAGAACACTGAAGAGATGCAGCATCAAGCCATGAAACAGCAAGCACCTTCTTCCAAGTATGTCCACCTCAGTGGCATAGCTTTATCAGTTGGAGAAAAAACTAACCTGAGTGAAAACAGCACATGGACTGTAAGAAGACCAGTGAGAGACTCACTGTTCTGAGAAGAAATTAATCTGTCCTATCAAATACTGTCAGGTACTTTAAGACTAGAGAGATCAAAGGTCATGGCATGCAAGTCTCTTGAGCCAATACAGCTGAGCTGCTCATTGTGAGCTTTGCTGACTTCATTATTCATACAGCAAGGACAGTTTATTCAGTTTTGTTAGACACATTTTACAACCCGCCTCAGTGGGGCTTGACCTAGATAAGCTTGCAATGTGAACTCAACTGTTGTTTATCCTTTAGAATAATTAAGGACTTAACCTTTAAGTCTCAACTAAAACCAAACCTAACTGAGTTGCCTTCCTCCAGAAGAGGACATTCATTTGCTGTATGCACAATATACAGTCAGAAATGGACTTTTATCCATGGAAGTTCAAGAGGAAACTTTGTTAGATGTGTTACAGCTCCCAGTGTCCTATTAGGTGTTTAGGCTTTAGACACAGGTGACACAGCTCAAGTGACGAGTTCTGTAAGCCAGCAGGCTTCCAGCTTCTGCTTCAAAACACTATTGGGTATTACAAAGCCAACTTCACAATTAATTACACTGTTCACAGAGAAGCATTTCCAGAGCTGGTTAACCATTCTTTCTGCCCCTACAAGATAAGAGTAACAAAGAAGGAATTTAATTTGACAAGAATGAAGATTACAGCACCTTTTATTTAGTACAGTTTCCCCAATCCATTGAGTTGCCTGACAAGATGAACTAGTTATGGAAGACAATGAGTTTGTAATAAGTCCCTGTGAAACCTCAGGTCAACAGAGGTTCTGATATAGATCACATCTTACTTTTTTCAATGTTCAGAGATGGAATGCACAAAAGCAATCTAGTACATGTGAAAAAATATTTTTCAACCTCAAATTATAACACTAAGTACTGAACAGTATTCACTACTCCATCTCAAAAAGAAACACCATTTGTTAATTTAGTGCTGCAGTGAGCTTCATTGAACAACCATTTAGATTACTTTCACCAAGCAAATGTGTTTTAAGCATCCAGTTACCAGCAAGAAACAGTTACTCTTCAAGTTTCTCTACTCCTTGGAGGCAGAAGATAGCCATAATTCATTGAGAAACTCCACAACCAGAAGAGAGTTCTTTTCCACAGTGACAGAAGTGATTTTTGGCAACTGCACTTAATTTAAACTGCATCAGAAAGTTCATTTCATTCAGCTGACAACAGAACCTGCTAAGTACTGACTTCTCCACTTCTAGGTTGTTTTTGCTGAACAGACATGACCACCACTGCATAACTGGCAGCAAAACTCATCATGTGCTAGGTTGCTGTGCATCAGAAACTGTACATGTAAAGTTAACAGTGAGTAATAGATATGGCAACTGCTTAACTTCATTTGCTTTTTGACACCATACAGCTCACTAGCC
Organism: Promerops cafer; assembly: GCA_013398275.1. Taxonomy (NCBI): domain Eukaryota; kingdom Metazoa; phylum Chordata; class Aves; order Passeriformes; family Nectariniidae; genus Promerops; species Promerops cafer. The sequence continues at coordinate 3,173,412 of VZSE01002604.1, read as the reverse complement.
AGCTAATCATTAAGAGGTAGCATATATGCCTCACCTACTCCAGGTCATGATTGTGTGATGGGACCCACCCTTATTCAACATTTTCATCTTCAGCAAGACAGGAGACAGATGCAGAGGTTCTCACTTTCCAACAACATCATCACAAGTGTTCCAATATAAACATAACTGATTAAATCAACACCTATTTCCACTATTCCAGTACAAGGAAAGGGAAGGATGATAGATGTAGAGTGTAATTGAGTCGAGACACAATACATGGAAGAAACCCAGAACAGCATTTCAGGGAGATGGTGATAATACTATTCCTTTTGAAGAAAGACTTAAAGTCATTTTCTCACCCCATACCACTAATTTAAGGATGAGAAGACAGACCCCAGGACAGAATGCATCTAGCCTGTATTTAAATATCAATTTTTGCATTTCCTAAATAAGTTTGAATTGAGTCCATAGGCTTGATTCATGAATGCTGTATTGACTAAATAGAACACAGAAGTAAGTTTGTTTTGAGCTGATTCTCAACTGTCAGTTGCTATTTCTTACATGGAGTGCGGGGAGGAAGTCAGCAGAGTTCAGTGTAAGAAATATCAGTGACAACTAAGATGGAGACTCAAACCCTTTACTAGGTGTCATCTAGCCTTTCTGCGGTTTGCACCATCAAGGAGGGCAGCAACAGCAGGAAAAAGTGTTTGAACCTGAACAGCTGTGCTTGTTAAGGCCAATAGAGGTTCAAGAGAAACACAGAGAAACACTAGAAGGAAGTTAATACAAAAGTACATTGTGTAACCAAGCAGAAGGATTGTAGTTCTGAAACTCTTTCTAGTTTTGAAAGTTGGAAGATGGAGCCCATTTCAGTTTAAGGAGGCAAAGGTTTTGTTGGATACCAGAAATGGTTGCAAAGTTGTTTTCACATTTTGAAGTTGTGATATGCAAAGCAAAAGATAAGGGAGTCAATACAGACTTCCTTTCATGAATCCAGCCCTATATCCTTAGTGGTATTTTATCCATGCCACCTGTAGATAGATATTTACAGTTCCAAAGCATCACAGTAAGCAACATCTTTCTTTAAAGCTTTTCTTGTTCTTGCCACTTTTCTTGCCATTCTTGTCTTTGTTTTCTGACATTTTCTTTGCTCTTATTTCTCTCATTAAATCAAAGAATACCTACAAGAGAAAAAAAAAGAAAAATTAAACAAGATCAGCCACCAGAAAGAAGATAAAAACTAAAAAATAAAGACGTAGAACCACACTATACTCAACACAGCAGAAGTAAGTCTAGACAAAGATTCCTGTGACATACTCATCATCAGAATTATGTAGTGTGTCAAGCAGTGACAAAAAGCTGCACAATCTTACCTGGCTATCAAAAAAATTCAACAACCCTGTTTTAAGAGCTTTTTATTGAATACCATTCTTGCACAAAAGCAGCATTCAGAGCTCATGAAAACATTTGTCTGTGCCTAGCAAACATTCCCACTGCTGTTAACTATGGAAAGCAGTTAGTCCAGTCTTTTCATGCAGTTACTATTCTGCTTGGTTTATAATTAAAAAGGTGCAGTATTCAAGTGACAGGACACCAGAAAGTCTCAAAACTATGTTGTAAGAAAAATTCAGAGAAAGTCATACTTCCTTTCGTATCTCTCTAATTTTTTCATCCAAAATTTAGGCAATTTCACCCCTGTGTTCCTGATGTCTAGGTACATACCACTTAAGATGCAAGAGGTGTTTTGCTGTACAGTTATTGGGTATTTATTTTTAGGATTATTTTAAAATAATTTATTTTTATTATTTAAAATTATTTTTAGGATTACAGAATAAGAGTTTAGCATCACTCTGTAGAACTAGAGTATGGGTTTTTTTCCAAATGGGGAATTCTCAAGCCTTTGATACTTGGAAACAAGACCATGCTACTTATCAAAAGTAGGTTAGTTTATAATTCAAAACCCTCTTAATTTTTTTTTTTAATTCTGCCACAGTATTAACACACAATCACCACAAAGAGAAATATCTTGTCATACAATGCACCTAACAGTGCTTATACAGAGGATAACCAGTATGCCACATGAGCTAGCCAGTGAAGACCTGTAACAGCAAATTTAGATCATCATGCTAGTACACTCCAGACACACAGCTCCAGTGCTGTTAATCCCAACTGATCAGAAACTAGTCCAAATATAAAATAGGGTTAATAGCCATTCATTAGTAGTATGAGATGCTTATAGGAAAAAGCAAGTCTAAATATTCATGTTTCACTACATCACCCAGTTTATGCAACTGACGGTGACTTTCTAGTAACATTCTGCAAGTCAGAATGGTTCTTTACCAAACTGAAATTATGCCACATCCTTTAAACCAAAAGGTCTCAATTCAGGAGTTTCAAATACTGTAGTTTTAATGAGAGTAGGAGTTGCTGCCAGTAACTTGTGCACCAACAGCATTTCCACTAGTGAACTAATAGAGAAGAATAGGAAGCTGTCATAAGCTGTACTTATGAGTACAGCTAGCAAGTGTCCTTTATCCAAAGGGAAAGCTGCTTAAAATTTGTAATTTTTAAACAGATGCATATTAGTAAGACACATTTGGAGCCCTTAGGGTGCAAACAGTAATTTCAGATCATCTTCTGTGAACTGGTGAAGTAAAAAGCCACCCTTTTCTTCAAGAAGTCCTCACTACAAACAAAATAAAGGGAATGATTGAAATTGATTTGTCCTCTATACAGGACAAACACTCAATCATAATTCATTTATCTTCTAGACTATCCCACCACCACGGTTTATGCAAGAAACCAGCAGTAGAATAACATGAGAATAACTGTCCTTTACCACCAAGGACAAGTCAAAACAGGACAGGGACACAGCAAAAAATCCTTCTCACAATTCAAAGTAGTCTTGGCAGAAAACAAGAATAAAATTTTTAAGATTAACCACACTAATGTAGCTTTGTAGGGAAGGGGGAACAATTTGTGTCTAAGTGTCCATAGCTTGTTATTTATTGGTGTTACAAGAAGGACACGCCCTACAAACAAAATAACACACTTAGGGAATCCTTAGAAGCATTTACCCAAAGTAATATTGAACAACTATTGGTTCAGGTACAAACAGTTAAAACAAGACAATGTCATTAACTTGCTCCAGATCTCAGGTTCCCTTAAGCTAGCTATGTGCTTAAGTGTACACATTCCAGTAAGTTAATTGTTTTCTGGGTTTTTTTTTAATAAACTAGGCTTTCAGAAACCAAACTCCGGACTTGCTTTTGTCCTAGCAAGAGTCAGGCTACTAAACAAGTAGTGATGATCCAATGGAGCAGATGTCATTTTTCTTACCTTATCTACATTCGCTCTAGTTTTGGCAGAGGTTTCTACGTACTGCACCCCCCATTCTTCTGCCTTACTTCGAGCCTCTTCTACAGGCACTTGTCTGCGCTCCTCCAGGTCAGATTTGTTTCCCACCACCAGTAAAGGGATTTTATCCTCTTCAGCCTTCACACGCAGGATCTGTTCCCTAATGCATTAGGTATTCAAAATAAAAATATCTGTGTTAGTAGTAGCAACAAAACTCCCACGCTTATGTGGAGTGGATCAAGTGGTCTGCACATTATTAGTGTTTGCAACTGGGTATTTCCCAACAGCTGGACACACACTTTAAAATTATTCCAAGATTAGCATAGTAATGCTATGGGCTTCACACTACTGAAAGCCTCACACTTCTAGGAAGGCAGTTTTACCACTTAGTTAGTGAGTAATCAGGCTCCAGGAAAGAAGAAGAGTATGGCAGAAGAGCAACTGGCAGCAGGAGTTCACATTTGAATCAGGAAAAGAGTACAAGTGCCATGTTTGCCAAGTTCCACCTTGGCATTCAGTCACCATCTTTAATTCAGTCTGCATCACATCTCAATATAGGTCTGGGCAACATCAAGTCTTTGCCAAGGCAGTAGGTTGCAAACAGCTCAGTAGCTGGCAGAGATCATTCCTAATGGCTACCTAAACTTTACCCAGAGGAAAGAGTTACTACACAATTCTGAACTAAAATGCTAGCAACCTTCCTCCTTCAAAGACTCCAGGAAGATATTCGAACTGTCAGCATTAACCTGTCATGCTAAGAGGATGTACCAGCATCCAGGAAAGGAGATGGAGTGATGTTGCATACCAGTCTTAGTCTGTGCTGTTACTGGGGTAAAACAGAAGTTGAAACCAGACTGACACATTCTGCTGTCCATCTAGGATGGTGGCAGAACTCTACCACTCTAAACCATTTTTAGATTGCTTCATTTTGTTATGAAGAAGAGCTAAACTAGGCATAAGCACAGTGCTACACCCTCTCATCTCACTGAGTTACCACACTACTTCAGATGCTTGCATTTTCCATCTACAAAATAACAATGTATGGAGAGTACATGAGACTCTAAAATAGCATTAACACTGAAGCAGACAATCTGCTGTTGCATTTAACTGCACCTTCACACATTTTCAGATTAAAGAGGCACCGAAAGCAAACACTGAATGCATAGCATCAGCAGGAGAGCTAGGGTTTAATGACAAGCCTATAGTTTCTTCAATATTCAACTTTTTCACAGCATTAGAATTCTGGAACCTTTTGATCTGCAGTAAATAATACCACTCTGCAGTTTGGCCTGGGATGCTGGTGACTCATACTACCCATTCCACACTCCTTCCTGGACCAAGGAGCTGGTTCTTGCATGTCGGTCTAAATATTCCATTTAACTAATGTCACTATTTGTTTTACTTCTGAACCTTTGAAAAGTGGGACATTCTGCATCACAAAGCTCTTAGGCCCTTCTTGCCCATCTTCATGGCTAGCATTGCTTTTTCATTGTTTTGCTGAGCTGGAATCTTGAACCAACACACCCTTAACCTAGTTACAGATGTCTGACAAAAAAACAAACTGCCAAGATAAATACTCCTACTCTTTTTCATTCAAAGCCTTAAACCTTGGGTTTAACATTATATTTTACCAAGGCACATAAGCCAAAACCAAGTGCTTCCACTTGTCTCATTTTCCTTGTGTTCTTTGAGTGTTACCTGACCTTTTCCTCCATCTTACATTGGGAAGAGTCCTAGTACTCAGTTCTGCAGTCCTGTAACAGTTGAACTGTTGGCTCCTTTCAGAGCTCCAATTAGAGCAAACTGAGCTCTGTTTGTGTGTCCCATCACTGTCAGCCTTCTGAAGCAGAACAAAGTCACAGAAGTATTATGTGATGAAGGAACAGCGTTTTCATACCTCATAAAAGATTTTGTGGTCTTCCACTACTGTTGAAACAGTATGATATGTTAAGAACCTGGACCAAAGTTCTGGAGTGCAAGGGGAGTTTGCATTAGCTTTAAGAAAAACCTAGATATAAGTGTCCTCAGCTACAGCACTTCCATTATCAGTTAGTATCTGTTAACCTTGCACCACTGAAGCAAAGGGAACATAAGGCAGACTGATAAAGAGCTTTTATTCTGACACACATAAAGAACTTCTAAACTTTCCCTATGCTTTGGGAAGTTTTCCTTCAAGTTATACAGCTGTTCCAGGCAATCTCCAGTTTACCTTCTATGGAGTCAACAGGTATTATCAAAAAGAGTTAGAACACTTGCCCTGAAGAATGTGGCTACATGGATTCTAAAATAAGAAGAGTGGTTTAAATCCTTTTCTATTTACCCCCCACACTACACAAGCAGTTTCTGTGGTCAATCTGGTGCCAATTTTTACATCAGAACTGCTAATCCCAAGAAGAAAAATGGAAGTGCTTACTACTGCCCTGTGTCTTTCTAGGAATACGTCTGCCTACAATAGCAATGCTTGGCTGCCAACCCTTGTTTGGCACCAATCCATACCTGAGAGTGGAGGCTAATCCTTCCCTTCCTTAGAGCACCTGCTTCTAGCAGTAAGCAATACTGTGTCTGAAACCTGGCCAAAAGACAGACTTAATTCCAGAAGTACTGTTCTAAGATAATTAAACTTCACATCAATGAAGACTGAAAATTGGCTGGAATATGCCTGTTTTAAGAGTCCAAGAATCTGTTACTTGCCTGAAGTTGCTGCTGGCATAGTGTACTCATAAGTTGCAGGCACAAAGACAACTAAAGCCAGAGGCTGAACACTGTGGTTTAGGTTATCAGTTACTGAGAGCAAAATGGTCAGGTGTCACTTTTATTGATCAAATGGTAGCAGACAAAGAATAAAGAGCTGTAGCTTTTAGGCAGAGTTGTCAGAGCAACACAAGAACTGGATAACTTCCCCTGCCTAGGAGAGAAACTACTCACCGAAACTCCGCTGTTGCTGTGAAGGATTCGTGCTCTGTTATTGAAAAGACAAGAAGAAACCCTTCCCCACTGCGGAAATAGTTATCTCTGATAGCTGCGTAATCCTCCTGTCCTGCTGTGTCCAGAATGTCTATCTGAACTTCTTCACCATCCAGAACTACTTTCTTTCTGTAGCTGTCAGCCTTGGTAGGTTCATAGTCTTCTACAAACTGACAAAAAAGGGATCCGTGATTAGAATTACTGTCAAACAGTCTCAGTATTTGTCCATCTTCCTTCTTTCACTTCAGTGACATTTAAATTTCCCAAAACCTTGTCATAATTCAGTCAGCTACTAAGTTCCACTTTTTTTTTCGTTTTACTATTAAAAGCAAATTATTTAAGCCCTTAATAAATCAAACAGCCAATTTTCCTAGTCAAGTTTTGCTACACAAAACACTGTCAGCAACTTCAGTACAATTTAAGAACAGAGCTGCAACATAAGTTACCAGCAATCTGCTGGCATTATCTAGATCTCCCACTTAAAGAAAATGCATTTGAATATACTTCAGGAACAGGTATCTGGATTTTTAACAGGTGTAGATGAGAGCATTCAGCTGCTGAACATGAAAGCCTGCTCCATAATTACACAGGCACACACTTTAGTCCATTCAGTATTGATCAGATCCACGAAGCCACTGCCAGTTCAACAGCACACATCCAGCAGAGAAGTAGAGAGGTAAAGAGCCTCTCAGCCTCAGAACACAACAATTAAGCCCAATTAAACTGGCTGGCTTTCATTAATGACTACATCACCTGTTCAGATACTTTCACTACTAGAATATGCGTGGACAACTTGTAGGAACTACAGGATCATGTACTCCTTCACATACTAGTGTGAGCTGCCTAATCTAGCTTCCTGTATACCAGTATGGAAGAATTCATGCCATGAACATGCCTACTTCATCACCTGGCTCAGAATGAGCTACAGTGTTTACTTCTGACTTCAGCCTTAACTGACCTAAATTACAAAATTAAAGTTCAACTCCAAGTAGTAACAGCTTCTGTACACAAACACCCATACATTATGCATGACTTCTGAAGACTGTTCTTTCACAAATAAGCATCAATTTTGTCACCTTTACTCAGAGATGTTCCTAGAGGGCACATCTCCCAGCTTTCTACATCCTGCTCCTGCCAGTTGGGTCTTCAGGTTTTTTGCTCATCACATTTAGTTCCCCTGTCCCACAAAAAAAAAGCTCAGCAAGCCATATGAATTTGTGCTTTAGAGAAGCTGAACCAAAGTTACTTACCTCATCATACATAAACTGAAGTGTGAGTGCAGATTTGCCCACACCTCCACTGCCAACCATAATCACTTTATGGAGGGCCAAGGAACTCTGGTTCTTGCTCTTGCTGGCAGCCATTGTCCTGCTTGCCACAGACGAAGTGCCAGGCAACCAATTAGATCTGCAGAGAGAAGCAGCACAGTCACCCATCCATGACATTGGTGACATCAGGGTAGCATGCAGGTGAAGTGTCTCACAAGTGCTGAAAGACCAGATTAAAACCCTGCCCGGCAAGCCTAAAGAATGGGCCACTCCAATGCACTTGGCATGCAAACCATGCCTAAAGTATAAGTAGGACAAGGTATTAAAACAAATACCTCTTATTTGTGACAAGAGTATGATTAATAAAAGTGCCAAAGGTTTCTAACAAGCTACTCTTATTTGCAAACCCAGCCTACAAGACTACAGTCTGTAGCAGTTTCTAAAGAAAATCCCACTTTCTCAAACAACATGAAATTAAGTGTTTTTTATTGTTCTTGTTATAAGGCATTACACCTTTCTAAAATATTTCTTTAATGTTGATACAGCTATACCTTAGATCTGCTCAGAGACAGAAATCTGGCTTTTGATCTTCTCCCTATGTAGGCTAAGAAAACAGTAGAGATACACAGTAGATTGGCAGGAACAAGTTGCAAAAGCTTCTAGCAGGAAGTCTCATGACATGGCATTACCATTTATTTTATTCTCTTCCTGTCTTTTGATGCTGCAAATCTAATTTGCTTAGAAAAAAAATTTCTGCTTTACTGCAAAAAAAATATCTCAGTTCCTATTCTTCTCCTGATGTTGCTAAGCCATAAAGGAGTAAGCTTCAATAAACAAGCCTAGCTAACAAGCCTCTGTTCGTGTGTTATGCAAGCCTAGTAATTAAATGCTGGAGCTCCTTAAAAATAATACTGCTTCTTTTTTTGGTTGGTTGGGTTTTTTTAAGAGCAGCTGGACACAGTAGTAGTAGTACCACCAGAAGCACAAGTAGCAGCTGCCACACTGATTAGCACAGAGCAGCATCTCTAAGGCCAGCACACTGAAGGAAATAAGTGAAACAAAGATGTGTCACCAGTCAGGATTCCTACACAGAAAAAAACCCAAATATGAATATTTCAGACACATTATGTGTATATGATAGATGGCAGGATAGAGACTCTTGTGTCCTTAGAGCACCACAAAGGACCCCAAACTGTTAATATCCTGGCAGAGAGCTGTAAGGAGAACCAGCAGACCATTCAGAAAACACTGCTACAGGAAGTGGCTATACCAGCCTTAATTTATAGCAGCACACTTTATTCCAGAAGCACAGAAGCAATGGACCTTCCAGGAGTCTCAAATTTACCTGGACACAATTTCTCTAGAAAAACACTGCAACTGCCACATCATCAAGTGCTACTGTATGGAAACACAAGGACAACAGTAGAAGTTACTGAGTAGTGTATTGGAAAAAGCTTCAGGACAACCAGCTGCCCTAAACAAAATTATCAAGAGACTAAGAGATCATCAGCCTACAAACATGCCATAGGATTATTTAGTTTGGCAAAGGGACCTTTGGACACTGTCCAGTCCAAACCTCTCCCTGGAAGCAGTTTGCTCCAAGCAATCCAGTTTATGTGCCCTGTGTTCTGAGACTGACAATTCCATGACCAGTCTGGACAACTGCCCTTGGAGTACACAGATAGTGACTATTTTTTTCCCCTTGTCATGACTTGATGTTCTGAAAAGCAACAAATCAAACTATGCTCTCATTGACTTATGCATACAAGAACAAACATGCCAACAATCAAGAAAAGCCCTCAGGACAGCATTTTCAAATATCTGAGCAACAGTATTTTTCCATGCAGAGTTTTTTACTCACACCTGTTTGCTACATACATTTAGTACAGCAATGCAAATTAATCATCTTTAAGTGCTCATTCTGGGATAAACACTGGTAAGTGAAGACAGATATTTTCCTCTGGTAATCTTCTCTATTATGTTATACATCAGCCCCCTCATCCAGGACACTCCTTAGTACAGAAATGGGGTGTGACAATTCCTACTTCTACATAGGTTCTCCCTGTACAGCACAAACATACATTTGTTTGGGACAGTGAATTCAGCCATTGCCACAGATACTGATTTTTAACTCCCAGTCACCAGAGAGGCAAGAGAGGAAGAGAACATTCCCCCACCAAAGGAATGTGAAAAAAACACAACAGGTAGCATCTCAGCTCCAGAAGTTGTTGCTTTGCCTATTGTCCACATGGTCTACAGATGGTAAACTAGAATTCAGCTTGCTTGGACATAAACACCCAAGAAACAAGAGCTACAGATTGGCCACACAATGAGATAGTTCAGGGACCTTAAGTATTCTTAGAAATAACACAGCTTGCTCTTAAATTGTAGAGAATGCTGTCTTGTCCTAGTTCAAGGGTAGTCCGGCTTTCACAGTAGTAGATAAGCTGCTTTCTGGAGTGTGACCCTTAGCTGCTTTTCAGTGTAATTGCAACTGGGTTTAACCTGTGAGTATTCTTTATCAGACATCCTAACATTGTTGTAACTGTTGTGTTATCTAACACAAAGTTTTCAAATTAGACATTTTTCTGGCATAACACACTTAGGAATATGTAATAGGCAGCAGCACTAAGTCCACTGTGATATGCAACAACAATAAAGGCATAATTTACTAATAGCCAAGAGACAAGATTTCTCTGTCCTGTCAATACAAATACCACATCTTTACATGGTCATGGTAAATGAATTGCTGTATTTTAGGAAAAATACTGACAAGCTTGATTCAGTTCATCATAAAGGTAAGTGGAGAGAATATTTAAATCCTTCCTTCTCCATTCCTCCCCAACAATGGCCTGTAGAAACTGCAAGGTCAGCCTTACAGTATTACCTGACTCATAATCAAAGTATAATATTATACAAAACCCACCTAATAGCATAAAAATTTACAGTTTGATTGCATCTAAAGCTCTTCATGGCCAACGTACTTGATCTTCCCTGCAGAGCTGTTCCAAGTGCCACTTGAATATTTCAGAGGATCAGGACTACATGAACCCTGTGAATGCAGCAGTATGCTCACAACACAGACCCTGTGCAGTGTGCACTCAGAGAGGTCCCAGAAGCTTCACACAAAGCAGCTCTTCTTTGGTGGCACCAGAGGGAGCGTGGCCCCCTCCAGCCCAGAATAGGCAGGCAGTGAGGAGGCAAGAACAGAGGACAAGGCAAGGCTGAAGCAGTGTGACATAGGATTAGCACAGTCAGTATCAGTGCAGAAGTACCAGTGCTTACAGAACAACAGGCTGACAGCACATCACTGGTTCAGAAAGGGGCATGGTGGGATTATAATAGGAATATTCTAATAAAACAACAGCAGAAGGCATTGGAGCCAACTGTTTGTTTATTTTTATCTCCACCTCTGCAGCCCAAGAAACAGTTTACACAATATGGTTCAAAGCTTACATCTAACAGTTTCTTGAGGTTAAAAAAAAGTAAAAAAAAAAAAAAATCTATTAACACAAGTGGAAGCTCTCTCCTGTGTTATCTCTGAGTAGGCAAGGATGAATTTTCTTCCTATTCTGTACATTAAGCATCCTTGAGGCAGTCAAGACACTGACATTAACTCATCTGTTCACAGAAAAACAAGTCTTGGGAAATCCAACCACTTCTCAAAAAACAAGCAGTGTCTAGAAGAACCTGTGACAACTGCAGTTGCTTTAAAACATTATTCAAGTCCCTTCAGTTTAAGGGGCATAGATTTAAGACAAAGGGTCTTACTGAATATGCTGAAGAGCTCACTCTGAGTAGGTGTCCAGACAAGACACCTAACACTGTGGTAAGATGCCTCCTCTCCCCTATTGCTCTTTACTTGTTGTTTGGGCACAGTGTACTTTCCAGCAAGATTCACCCTCCTCTGATAGGACAAGAAGCAACATTGGGCAGTCAGTCAATCTATTTAATTTCCATCTGTCATTTTACCCTCAGGTTTAATGACACCATGTTGAACTTCATATGCTAAGTGTCACAAGTGGTAAAAAAACCCAAACCAACAGACAAACAAAAAAAAGCCACCACACCCCAAACCTTCTGAAAGTTTATTTGGGGGAGTGAGGTAGGGGAGGTGGTTTCTTCTGGTTACCATTTAACCTGCTTTGAAATAAACTGCTAGACAGATGCCATGGCAGAGAATAAACTTTTTCTAGCACTCTTTCTTCTTTAAGAAAATAGAAGTAATTACCTGTTTCATCTGTTTTAAAAGATAAGGATTAAGCCACTGACTTGATAATGCTGCATTTATTCTATAATAGGTAACACACAGCCTTATGCACAATAGGAGCTTTGTGATGCTGGTGAAAGATGCTCTTCAGATCAAGAAAGGAACATTACACCAGCCACAGGCTGCCCACATGAAGCACAGAATCTACAATTCAAACCATAGGAGTTACTTATCAGCTGTTTTGATTTAGACTTCTGAAGATCTCTACTTGGCCACAGGACTAATCAAACCATGCCACCTTCAATGTTAGATATCTAACCCTAAACTCACCAGATATTTCAGCCTTCCCTTGTCTTATCTGTTTAGATTACAGTTTCTGCAGGTTTAACTAAAGCCCCCCTGCACAACGTTGTGTCATTCCTGGCTGGTCCCTTGAAACTGAGCACTTCAAGGCAATTGTTTACACACAGCTTAGTAAACTGCTTTTTCTCCACCCTCTCCTCAACCTAAACAGTAAAACTGCTCAGAACGCAGTTACAAACAGGAGCGGTTTACCTAATACCAAGATTCAAAGACTGTGACTGAATAACTACACATATTTCAAACCAGACCACACTTTCACATCCCTGTTTATTTCACATGCATTAAGACACCACAGCTGCAGAACACTTAGATGAAAACACTCTTGTCACTTCACAAGAAAGAAACTTTGGTACAGTTCATCCAAGTACACAAGAGAAAGAGTAGCTTCACTATGTCTACCTGTTTTCCAATAAATATTCTGCTGCTGTAATAAAAGAATCTGAGACCCTCCAAAGGCTTTAATTGGAATTGCTGCTAGTTCTTCCATTCAGTTTCAGATTTAAAACTGAGATAAAGCACTAAGCTCAAAAATTGCTGAGATCGGCCCTTGTTCTCTTGCTGTGCAGCTGATATCTTTGGACATTTCTTTTCATTGCTATCCTGCCACTGAAAGCAGCCATTCTTTGGATTTTAAAACAGGATTCAAGAAACCCTTAGCCCAATAGCCTGACAGAGGAGCTTTGTTAAACCCTTCAGATACCTACTTTTAAAGGAAAATCTGGGTATTCAACCTATTTTAAAGACTTAAATATGATGTCATCAAAAGCAAGCACAGAAAGAACAAGGTTTTGCAACAGTATTTTAGTGATCCTCATTTATCAGAATATGAATTAGAGGCTTTGAAGTGTTTGGTTCTGTGATATGCCCACAAGAATGCAGTCACAGAAATTCCCTGGATCACAAAACTAATTAACAATCTCACTGAGCTATGAACTGTAAGAGCTTCTCAGCCATTCTGAGGTTACCCAGAAAATATTTAAGTACTGAAATTCCATTAGCTTTCAATGGACTGTAAATGCTCCAACTGGTAATTCAAGTAAAAAAACCCATTTGAGATTAAGTGGCATATTTAATGCCACTGAAAATTTTAGGATATGCAGGCTGAAAAATTACAAATGCTACTCAGTCCTCTTTTGCTGTGCTAATATCTTACCTCTTGGTATATATCCAGTTAATGGTTTCCAAGCTAAACAGAGATCATGATGTGTTTGGTAGAAATTCCTGCTTGGGATATCCTCATATTCTTCCCCATGTAATGCTGGACGTTTCTACCTTCTCAGTTCTGCTTACTGATTTTTCTGAGCCATGTTTAATTGGATCAAGGAATTCATTCAGCCTGAGATGTCTCGCAGAGCACACTGGGGCAGTTTTATAGTCCCCATTTATATCACCCAATGCTGCCATCATCATCCCCTGTCCCTCAGCCCTCTCTTTCTTGCCCCCTGGCTGTTCCAGCCCATCTCCTCCTGCAGCAGAGCCATTCACCACAGCCCACTGGGCCTGCCAGTCACATCTGCAAGGCCACACACGCCTCGGTGCTGATGTGAAGGGAGTTTGAACAACTAAGGCCAAAGAAGGTTTAACTACAGCAGCCAAGCAGTTACTTATATTGCTGCAGAAACAGGGCAGTTCCTCACTCTGTTCCAGATTCACTCCTTAGACAAGGGGCAGCCACCACCCCGCTGCAGTGGCCAGGCTGAGCACTGGAGTGAAACCCAAGCCTCAGATTTGCTTTTGGTAATCAGGCATTTTCTCTCCCTAAGATCTACTAGTAGACTCACAGTTGCCACGATAAGGGCACTGGACAGGAAACTCCAAACAGATTTTGAAAACTTAATACTTTATAATATCAGGATGAAAAGTAAGAATTTAAGGCAAGGAACTACTCTACTCTGTACACATGAAGGGATCTAACTTCTTTATATAGGCTAGATTCTTGTTCGAAGTGGCAACAACCATATCCCTAAATGTTACAGGAAAAAACACAGAATAAATACATTTACTTGATACACTGAAAGTTACATTACACCAGTTTCAGTCAATTATTATTAATTACTAATCCCACCTAAACGCCCCAGAATTGTGTGTACACTTAGAGATATTGGCTGTCACAAATATGCTCTGGCAGGAGCTACATATACACTGCTATCTAACAGACACATGAAGCAAGACCAGGACTAGCAAGTTCACTGTGTTACAGCAGTTAAAGGTTAAACCAGAACCTGAAGCCAGGTCATTATTATTCTGCATCTCCTAGAAGGCTGGGGAAATGATAGGCACAAACCGAAGAACTATTGCAATTCAGAATTGTTTTTCATCAAATGAATCAGACTGGAGCTTCCATAATAAGAAAGCTTGCAGACTGTGAGATGAACTTGTACTGCAGGAGAGCCCCTAAGACTTGCTCATCTGGAAAATATCACAGGGAGTATAAAACCAGTATTTTCAATATAGTTGTGATCAGGAGCCCTCTCTGCATGCATGAAGAGGACACAGATATCACACTAAAATATTCCAACAGTATCAATAGCATCAGACATCCAGCCGCTGGATACCAGCCAATTAGGATTAAGAATCCCTACTAGTGACCCTGGTCTCCATACAGTGTCTTACTATTCACTATTCCACGCATTTGCATGCAAAGCCATCTCCAGCTCTTCACTTAGACTAAAAAAGTTTAATAAGATCAAGTGACTTTGAGGAGAGTGGACTTAGTACACAAAATATTTTTTGGCACCTACAGTTACGTGGAACAGGAAGAACAAGAGACCCCCAGGTGCACTGCTCCTTTAACTGATCACTGTCCTTGCAACCTACAAAGTCTAGCATGCTGCTCCTTCTAACAGCTTATAGCTAGACTTGGATGATTCCACCTTTTAAGGCTCTGTTCAGATCTGGACTACCACAACAGTGATCTGTTTTAAGTACAAAATACCTGCATATAATCACATTCCCCACAATCCTCTCCATCCTTGCAAGCCCAGCCCAACTCTTCTTACAAGTTTTCAGAGATGCATCAGTGCAGCTTGGAAAGCAAATCTGAAAGCATTTAATTTACATTTACTTACTAGATGAAATTCTTAAATATATGCCCTCTCACATCATTCAGTACAAGACCATTCCAGATTATTCACTAAAAATAGACAGACATTACCTTACACATCAGCAAGCCAATAACCTTGTTAAGAATAATCTTGATGTCTAAGGAAAACTGGAACTAAATCCTGTCCAACTCTGTAGCAAGGTTGCAACCTTCAAAGATTTAGTCACAGGAAACAGTCAGTCTCATCCGTTGCTCAGAAGAGCAACACTTTAAAGCAACCCTTAAAAACTCAGATCTTATGCTGAAGTGAAATATAAGCAAATATATATCCCTGTTCCTAAGGAACTTAAATATCTGAATTTGTTTGTTCAGGGGGTTTTTGGGGGGATTTTTTTTTTTTGTGTTTGCTTGGTTTTGGTTGGCTGTTTATTTTTAGAATTCCATCAGTGAAAGAAAAATAGCTAAGTAACTTGTTTCTGAGCAGTAGCTCAGAGAAGAAAAAGGACTTCCCTCAAACAGTGCTTTTAAGGCACTGGAGCACACCCTTCCCCTGCCCCCAACCCCCCCCCAAAAAAAAAAAAAATCAAATTCATTTATATTTATGTA